>CANIUD010000642.1:1687500-1705000 GCA_947470075.1 Closterium sp. Yama58-4
ATTGATTGCTTGCTTGCTTGATTGATTGCTTGCTTGATTGCTTGCTTGCTTGATTGCTTGCTTGCTTGCTTGCTTGCTTGATTGCTTGCTTGCTTGCTTGCTTGCTTGCTTGATTGCTTGCTTGCTTGATTGCTTGCTTGCTTGCTTGATTGCTTGCTTGCTTGATTGCTTGCTTGCTTGCTTGATTGCTTGCTTGCTTGATTGCTTGCTTGCTTGCTTGATTGCTTGCTTGCTTGCTTGATTGCTTGCTTGCTTGCTTGCTTGCTTGATTGCTTGCTTGCTTGCTTGCTTGCTTGCTTGATTGCTTGCTTGCTTGCTTGCTTGCTTGCTTGCTTGCTTGATTGCTTGCTTGCTTGATTGCTTGCTTGCTTGCTTGCTTGCTTGCTTGCTTGCTTGCTTGATTGCTTGCTTGCTTGCTTGCTTGCTTGCTTGATTGCTTGCTTGCTTGCTTGCTTGCTTGATTGCTTGCTTGCTTGCTTGATTGCTTGCTTGCTTGCTTGATTGCTTGCTTGCTTGCTTGCTTGCTTGATTGCTTGCTTGCTTGCTTGCTTGCTTGATTGCTTGCTTGCTTGCTTGCTTGCTTGATTGCTTGCTTGCTTGATTGCTTGCTTGCTTGCTTGATTGCTTGCTTGCTTGATTGCTTGCTTGCTTGCTTGATTGCTTGCTTGCTTGATTGCTTGCTTGCTTGCTTGATTGCTTGCTTGCTTGCTTGATTGCTTGCTTGCTTGCTTGATTGCTTGCTTGCTTGATTGCTTGCTTGCTTGATTGCTTGCTTGCTTGCTTGCTTGATTGCTTGCTTGCTTGATTGCTTGCTTGCTTGCTTGATTGCTTGCTTGCTTGCTTGATTGCTTGCTTGCTTGATTGCTTGCTTGCTTGATTGCTTGCTTGCTTGATTGCTTGCTTGCTTGATTGCTTGCTTGCTTGATTGCTTGCTTGCTTGATTGCTTGCTTGCTTGATTGCTTGCTTGCTTGATTGCTTGCTTGCTTGCTTGATTGCTTGCTTGCTTGATTGCTTGCTTGCTTGCTTGCTTGCTTGATTGCTTGCTTGCTTGCTTGATTGCTTGCTTGCTTGCTTGATTGCTTGCTTGCTTGATTGCTTGCTTGCTTGATTGCTTGCTTGCTTGATTGCTTGCTTGCTTGATTGCTTGCTTGCTTGATTGATTGCTTGCTTGCTTGATTGCTTGCTTGATTGCTTGCTTGCTTGATTGCTTGCTTGCTTGCTTGATTGCTTGCTTGCTTGATTGCTTGCTTGCTTGATTGCTTGCTTGCTTGATTGCTTGCTTGCTTGATTGCTTGCTTGCTTGATTGCTTGCTTGCTTGATTGCTTGCTTGCTTGCTTGATTGATTGCTTGCTTGCTTGATTGCTTGCTTGCTTGCTTGATTGCTTGCTTGCTTGATTGCTTGCTTGCTTGCTTGATTGCTTGCTTGCTTGATTGATTGCTTGCTTGCTTGATTGCTTGCTTGCTTGATTGCTTGCTTGCTTGCTTGATTGCTTGCTTGCTTGATTGCTTGCTTGCTTGCTTGATTGCTTGCTTGCTTGCTTGATTGCTTGCTTGCTTGATTGCTTGCTTGCTTGCTTGCTTGCTTGCTTGCTTGCTTGCTTGATTGCTTGCTTGCTTGATTGCTTGCTTGCTTGCTTGCTTGCTTGCTTGATTGCTTGCTTGCTTGATTGCTTGCTTGCTTGCTTGATTGCTTGCTTGCTTGCTTGATTGCTTGCTTGATTGCTTGCTTGCTTGCTTGATTGCTTGCTTGCTTGCTTGATTGCTTGCTTGCTTGATTGCTTGCTTGCTTGATTGCTTGCTTGCTTGATTGCTTGCTTGCTTGATTGCTTGCTTGCTTGATTGCTTGCTTGCTTGATTGCTTGCTTGCTTGATTGCTTGCTTGCTTGATTGCTTGCTTGCTTGCTTGATTGCTTGCTTGCTTGATTGCTTGCTTGCTTGATTGCTTGCTTGCTTGATTGCTTGCTTGCTTGATTGCTTGCTTGCTTGATTGCTTGCTTGCTTGATTGCTTGCTTGCTTGATTGCTTGCTTGCTTGCTTGATTGCTTGCTTGCTTGATTGCTTGCTTGCTTGCTTGATTGCTTGCTTGCTTGATTGCTTGCTTGCTTGATTGATTGCTTGCTTGCTTGATTGATTGCTTGCTTGCTTGATTGCTTGCTTGCTTGATTGCTTGCTTGCTTGATTGATTGCTTGCTTGCTTGATTGCTTGCTTGCTTGATTGATTGCTTGCTTGCTTGATTGATTGCTTGCTTGCTTGATTGCTTGCTTGCTTGATTGCTTGCTTGCTTGATTGATTGCTTGCTTGCTTGATTGATTGCTTTCTGCTTGATTCTGATTGCTTGCTTGCTTGATTGCTTGCTTGCTTGCTTGATTGCTTGCTTGCTTGCTTGCTTGCTTGATTGCTTGCTTGCTTGATTGCTTGCTTGCTTGATTGCTTGCTTGCTTGATTGCTTGCTTGCTTGATTGCTTGCTTGCTTGATTGCTTGCTTGCTTGATTGCTTGCTTGCTTGATTGCTTGCTTGCTTGCTTGCTTGCTTGCTTGATTGCTTGCTTGCTTGATTGCTTGCTTGCTTGATTGCTTGCTTGCTTGCTTGATTGCTTGCTTGCTTGATGGCGCTTGCTTGCTTTGCTTGCTTGCTTGATTGCTTGCTTGCTTGATTGCTTGCTTGCTTGCTTGATTGCTTGCTTGCTTGCTTGCTTGCTTGATTGCTTGCTTGCTTGATTGCTTGCTTGCTTGATTGCTTGCTTGCTTGATTGCTTGCTTGCTTGATTGCTTGCTTGCTTGCTTGATTGCTTGCTTGCTTGATTGCTTGCTTGCTTGATTGCTTGCTTGCTTGCTTGATTGCTTGCTTGCTTGCTTGATTGCTTGCTTGCTTGCTTGATTGCTTGCTTGCTTGATTGCTTGCTTGCTTGATTGCTTGCTTGCTTGATTGCTTGCTTGCTTGATTGCTTGCTTGCTTGATTGCTTGCTTGCTTGATTGCTTGCTTGCTTGCTTGATTGCTTGCTTGCTTGATTGCTTGCTTGCTTGATTGCTTGCTTGCTTGATTGCTTGCTTGCTTGATTGCTTGCTTGCTTGATTGCTTGCTTGCTTGATTGCTTGCTTGCTTGCTTGATTGCTTGCTTGCTTGATTGCTTGCTTGCTTGCTTGCTTGCTTGCTTGCTTGATTGCTTGCTTGCTTGATTGATTGCTTGCTTGCTTGATTGATTGCTTGCTTGCTTGATTGCTTGCTTGCTTGATTGCTTGCTTGCTTGATTGATTGCTTGCTTGCTTGATTGCTTGCTTGCTTGATTGATTGCTTGCTTGCTTGATTGATTGCTTGCTTGATTGCTTGCTTGCTTGATTGCTTGCTTGCTTGATTGCTTGCTTGCTTGATTGCTTGCTTGCTTGATTGCTTGCTTGCTTGATTGATTGCTTGCTTGCTTGATTGATTGCTTGCTTGCTTGATTGCTTGCTTGCTTGATTGCTTGCTTGCTTGATTGATTGCTTGCTTGCTTGATTGCTTGCTTGCTTGATTGCTTGCTTGCTTGATTGCTTGCTTGCTTGCTTGCTTGCTTGATTGCTTGCTTGCTTGCTTGCTTGCTTGCTTGATTGCTTGCTTGCTTGCTTGCTTGCTTGCTTGATTGCTTGCTTGCTTGATTGCTTGCTTGCTTGCTTGATTGCTTGCTTGCTTGATTGCTTGCTTGCTTGCTTGATTGCTTGCTTGCTTGCTTGATTGCTTGCTTGCTTGCTTGCTTGCTTGATTGCTTGCTTGCTTGCTTGCTTGCTTGATTGCTTGCTTGCTTGCTTGCTTGCTTGCTTGCTTGCTTGATTGCTTGCTTGCTTGATTGCTTGCTTGCTTGCTTGCTTGCTTGCTTGCTTGCTTGCTTGCTTGCTTGCTTGCTTGCTTGCTTGCTTGATTGCTTGCTTGCTTGCTTGCTTGCTTGATTGCTTGCTTGCTTGATTGCTTGCTTGCTTGCTTGATTGCTTGCTTGCTTGCTTGCTTGCTTGATTGCTTGCTTGCTTGATTGCTTGCTTGCTTGCTTGCTTGCTTGCTTGCTTGCTTGCTTGATTGCTTGCTTGCTTGATTGCTTGCTTGCTTGATTGCTTGCTTGCTTGATTGCTTGCTTGCTTGATTGCTTGCTTGCTTGATTGCTTGCTTGCTTGATTGCTTGCTTGCTTGATTGCTTGCTTGCTTGATTGCTTGCTTGCTTGCTTGATTGCTTGCTTGCTTGATTGCTTGCTTGCTTGCTTGATTGCTTGCTTGCTTGATTGCTTGCTTGCTTGCTTGATTGCTTGCTTGCTTGCTTGATTGCTTGCTTGCTTGATTGCTTGCTTGCTTGATTGCTTGCTTGCTTGATTGCTTGCTTGCTTGATTGCTTGCTTGCTTGATTGCTTGCTTGCTTGATTGCTTGCTTGCTTGATTGCTTGCTTGCTTGATTGCTTGCTTGCTTGCTTGATTGCTTGCTTGCTTGATTGCTTGCTTGCTTGATTGCTTGCTTGCTTGATTGCTTGCTTGCTTGATTGCTTGCTTGCTTGATTGCTTGCTTGCTTGATTGCTTGCTTGCTTGCTTGATTGCTTGCTTGCTTGATTGCTTGCTTGCTTGCTTGATTGCTTGCTTGCTTGATTGCTTGCTTGCTTGATTGCTTGCTTGCTTGCTTGATTGCTTGCTTGCTTGATTGCTTGCTTGCTTGATTGCTTGCTTGCTTGATTGCTTGCTTGCTTGATTGCTTGCTTGCTTGATTGCTTGCTTGCTTGATTGCTTGCTTGCTTGCTTGCTTGCTTGCTTGCTTGATTGCTTGCTTGCTTGCTTGATTGCTTGCTTGCTTGATTGCTTGCTTGCTTGCTTGATTGCTTGCTTGCTTGCTTGATTGATTGCTTGCTTGCTTGATTGCTTGCTTGCTTGCTTGCTTGCTTGCTTGCTTGATTGCTTGCTTGCTTGATTGCTTGCTTGCTTGCTTGATTGCTTGCTTGCTTGCTTGATTGCTTGCTTGCTTGATTGCTTGCTTGCTTGATTGATTGCTTGCTTGCTTGATTGATTGCTTGCTTGCTTGATTGCTTGCTTGCTTGATTGCTTGCTTGCTTGCTTGATTGCTTGCTTGCTTGATTGCTTGCTTGCTTGCTTGATTGCTTGCTTGCTTGCTTGATTGCTTGCTTGCTTGATTGCTTGCTTGCTTGCTTGATTGCTTGCTTGCTTGCTTGATTGCTTGCTTGCTTGATTGCTTGCTTGCTTGATTGCTTGCTTGCTTGCTTGATTGCTTGCTTGCTTGATTGCTTGCTTGCTTGCTTGATTGCTTGCTTGCTTGCTTGATTGCTTGCTTGCTTGATTGCTTGCTTGCTTGCTTGATTGCTTGCTTGCTTGCTTGATTGCTTGCTTGCTTGATTGCTTGCTTGCTTGATTGCTTGCTTGCTTGATTGCTTGCTTGCTTGATTGCTTGCTTGCTTGATTGCTTGCTTGCTTGATTGCTTGCTTGCTTGATTGCTTGCTTGCTTGATTGCTTGCTTGCTTGCTTGATTGCTTGCTTGCTTGATTGCTTGCTTGCTTGATTGCTTGCTTGCTTGATTGCTTGCTTGCTTGATTGCTTGCTTGCTTGATTGCTTGCTTGCTTGATTGCTTGCTTGCTTGCTTGATTGCTTGCTTGCTTGATTGCTTGCTTGCTTGCTTGATTGCTTGCTTGCTTGATTGCTTGCTTGCTTGATTGATTGCTTGCTTGCTTGATTGATTGCTTGCTTGCTTGATTGCTTGCTTGCTTGATTGCTTGCTTGCTTGATTGATTGCTTGCTTGCTTGATTGCTTGCTTGCTTGATTGATTGCTTGCTTGCTTGATTGATTGCTTGCTTGCTTGATTGCTTGCTTGCTTGATTGCTTGCTTGCTTGATTGCTTGCTTGCTTGCTTGATTGCTTGCTTGCTTGATTGCTTGCTTGCTTGATTGATTGCTTGCTTGCTTGATTGATTGCTTGCTTGCTTGATTGCTTGCTTGCTTGATTGCTTGCTTGCTTGATTGATTGCTTGCTTGCTTGATTGCTTGCTTGCTTGATTGCTTGCTTGCTTGATTGCTTGCTTGCTTGCTTGCTTGCTTGATTGCTTGCTTGCTTGCTTGCTTGCTTGCTTGATTGCTTGCTTGCTTGATTGCTTGCTTGCTTGCTTGATTGCTTGCTTGCTTGATTGCTTGCTTGCTTGCTTGATTGCTTGCTTGCTTGATTGCTTGCTTGCTTGCTTGATTGCTTGCTTGCTTGCTTGATTGCTTGCTTGCTTGCTTGCTTGCTTGCTTGCTTGCTTGCTTGCTTGCTTGATTGCTTGCTTGCTTGCTTGCTTGCTTGCTTGCTTGCTTGATTGCTTGCTTGCTTGATTGCTTGCTTGCTTGCTTGCTTGCTTGCTTGCTTGCTTGCTTGCTTGATTGCTTGCTTGCTTGCTTGCTTGATTGCTTGCTTGCTTGCTTGCTTGCTTGATTGCTTGCTTGCTTGCTTGATTGCTTGCTTGCTTGCTTGATTGCTTGCTTGCTTGCTTGCTTGCTTGATTGCTTGCTTGCTTGCTTGCTTGCTTGATTGCTTGCTTGCTTGCTTGCTTGCTTGCTTGATTGCTTGCTTGCTTGATTGCTTGCTTGCTTGATTGCTTGCTTGCTTGATTGCTTGCTTGCTTGATTGCTTGCTTGCTTGATTGCTTGCTTGCTTGATTGCTTGCTTGCTTGATTGCTTGCTTGCTTGATTGCTTGCTTGCTTGCTTGATTGCTTGCTTGCTTGATTGCTTGCTTGCTTGCTTGATTGCTTGCTTGCTTGATTGCTTGCTTGCTTGCTTGATTGCTTGCTTGCTTGCTTGATTGCTTGCTTGCTTGATTGCTTGCTTGCTTGATTGCTTGCTTGCTTGATTGCTTGCTTGCTTGATTGCTTGCTTGCTTGATTGCTTGCTTGCTTGATTGCTTGCTTGCTTGATTGCTTGCTTGCTTGATTGCTTGCTTGCTTGCTTGATTGCTTGCTTGCTTGATTGCTTGCTTGCTTGATTGCTTGCTTGCTTGATTGCTTGCTTGCTTGATTGCTTGCTTGCTTGATTGCTTGCTTGCTTGATTGCTTGCTTGCTTGCTTGATTGCTTGCTTGCTTGATTGCTTGCTTGCTTGCTTGATTGCTTGCTTGCTTGATTGCTTGCTTGCTTGATTGATTGCTTGCTTGCTTGATTGATTGCTTGCTTGCTTGATTGCTTGCTTGCTTGATTGCTTGCTTGCTTGCTTGATTGCTTGCTTGCTTGATTGCTTGCTTGCTTGCTTGATTGCTTGCTTGCTTGCTTGATTGCTTGCTTGCTTGATTGCTTGCTTGCTTGCTTGATTGCTTGCTTGCTTGCTTGATTGCTTGCTTGCTTGATTGCTTGCTTGCTTGATTGCTTGCTTGCTTGCTTGATTGCTTGCTTGCTTGCTTGCTTGCTTGCTTGCTTGCTTGATTGCTTGCTTGCTTGATTGCTTGCTTGCTTGCTTGATTGCTTGCTTGCTTGCTTGATTGCTTGCTTGCTTGATTGCTTGCTTGCTTGATTGCTTGCTTGCTTGATTGCTTGCTTGCTTGATTGCTTGCTTGCTTGATTGCTTGCTTGCTTGATTGCTTGCTTGCTTGATTGCTTGCTTGCTTGCTTGATTGCTTGCTTGCTTGATTGCTTGCTTGCTTGATTGCTTGCTTGCTTGATTGCTTGCTTGCTTGATTGCTTGCTTGCTTGATTGCTTGCTTGCTTGCTTGATTGCTTGCTTGCTTGATTGCTTGCTTGCTTGATTGATTGCTTGCTTGCTTGATTGATTGCTTGCTTGCTTGATTGCTTGCTTGCTTGATTGCTTGCTTGCTTGATTGATTGCTTGCTTGCTTGATTGCTTGCTTGCTTGATTGATTGCTTGCTTGCTTGATTGATTGCTTGCTTGCTTGATTGCTTGCTTGCTTGATTGCTTGCTTGCTTGATTGCTTGCTTGCTTGCTTGATTGCTTGCTTGCTTGATTGCTTGCTTGCTTGATTGATTGCTTGCTTGCTTGATTGATTGCTTGCTTGCTTGATTGCTTGCTTGCTTGATTGCTTGCTTGCTTGATTGATTGCTTGCTTGCTTGATTGCTTGCTTGCTTGATTGCTTGCTTGCTTGATTGCTTGCTTGCTTGCTTGCTTGCTTGCTTGCTTGCTTGCTTGCTTGCTTGATTGCTTGCTTGCTTGATTGCTTGCTTGCTTGCTTGATTGCTTGCTTGCTTGATTGCTTGCTTGCTTGCTTGATTGCTTGCTTGCTTGATTGCTTGCTTGCTTGCTTGATTGCTTGCTTGCTTGCTTGATTGCTTGCTTGCTTGCTTGCTTGCTTGATTGCTTGCTTGCTTGCTTGCTTGCTTGATTGCTTGCTTGCTTGCTTGCTTGATTGCTTGCTTGCTTGATTGCTTGCTTGCTTGCTTGCTTGCTTGCTTGCTTGCTTGATTGCTTGCTTGCTTGCTTGCTTGCTTGCTTGATTGCTTGCTTGCTTGCTTGCTTGCTTGCTTGCTTGATTGCTTGCTTGCTTGCTTGATTGCTTGCTTGCTTGCTTGATTGCTTGCTTGCTTGCTTGCTTGCTTGATTGCTTGCTTGCTTGCTTGATTGCTTGCTTGCTTGCTTGCTTGATTGCTTGCTTGCTTGATTGCTTGCTTGCTTGCTTGATTGCTTGCTTGCTTGATTGCTTGCTTGCTTGCTTGATTGCTTGCTTGCTTGATTGCTTGCTTGCTTGCTTGATTGCTTGCTTGCTTGCTTGATTGCTTGCTTGCTTGCTTGCTTGATTGCTTGCTTGCTTGCTTGCTTGCTTGATTGCTTGCTTGCTTGCTTGATTGCTTGCTTGCTTGCTTGCTTGCTTGCTTGATTGCTTGCTTGCTTGCTTGCTTGCTTGCTTGATTGCTTGCTTGCTTGCTTGCTTGCTTGCTTGCTTGCTTGCTTGCTTGCTTGCTTGCTTGATTGCTTGCTTGCTTGCTTGCTTGCTTGCTTGCTTGCTTGATTGCTTGCTTGCTTGATTGCTTGCTTGCTTGATTGCTTGCTTGCTTGCTTGATTGCTTGCTTGCTTGCTTGATTGCTTGCTTGCTTGATTGCTTGCTTGCTTGATTGATTGCTTGCTTGCTTGATTGATTGCTTGCTTGCTTGATTGCTTGCTTGCTTGATTGCTTGCTTGCTTGATTGATTGCTTGCTTGCTTGATTGATTGCTTGCTTGATTGCTTGCTTGCTTGATTGCTTGCTTGCTTGCTTGCTTGCTTGATTGCTTGCTTGCTTGCTTGCTTGATTGCTTGCTTGCTTGATTGCTTGCTTGCTTGCTTGATTGCTTGCTTGCTTGATTGCTTGCTTGCTTGCTTGATTGCTTGCTTGCTTGATTGCTTGCTTGCTTGCTTGATTGCTTGCTTGCTTGCTTGATTGCTTGCTTGCTTGCTTGCTTGCTTGATTGCTTGCTTGCTTGCTTGCTTGCTTGATTGCTTGCTTGCTTGCTTGCTTGCTTGCTTGATTGCTTGCTTGCTTGATTGCTTGCTTGCTTGCTTGCTTGCTTGCTTGCTTGCTTGCTTGCTTGCTTGATTGCTTGCTTGCTTGCTTGCTTGCTTGCTTGATTGCTTGCTTGCTTGCTTGCTTGCTTGCTTGCTTGATTGCTTGCTTGCTTGCTTGATTGCTTGCTTGCTTGCTTGATTGCTTGCTTGCTTGCTTGCTTGCTTGATTGCTTGCTTGCTTGCTTGATTGCTTGCTTGCTTGCTTGCTTGATTGCTTGCTTGCTTGATTGCTTGCTTGCTTGCTTGATTGCTTGCTTGCTTGATTGCTTGCTTGCTTGCTTGATTGCTTGCTTGCTTGATTGCTTGCTTGCTTGCTTGATTGCTTGCTTGCTTGCTTGATTGCTTGCTTGCTTGCTTGCTTGCTTGCTTGATTGCTTGCTTGCTTGCTTGATTGCTTGCTTGCTTGCTTGATTGCTTGCTTGCTTGCTTGCTTGCTTGCTTGATTGCTTGCTTGCTTGCTTGCTTGCTTGATTGCTTGCTTGCTTGCTTGCTTGCTTGCTTGCTTGCTTGCTTGATTGCTTGCTTGCTTGCTTGCTTGCTTGCTTGCTTGCTTGATTGCTTGCTTGCTTGATTGCTTGCTTGCTTGATTGCTTGCTTGCTTGCTTGATTGCTTGCTTGCTTGATTGCTTGCTTGCTTGATTGATTGCTTGCTTGCTTGATTGATTGCTTGCTTGCTTGATTGCTTGCTTGCTTGATTGCTTGCTTGCTTGATTGATTGCTTGCTTGCTTGATTGCTTGCTTGCTTGATTGCTTGCTTGCTTGATTGCTTGCTTGCTTGCTTGCTTGCTTGATTGCTTGCTTGCTTGCTTGCTTGCTTGCTTGCTTGATTGCTTGCTTGCTTGATTGCTTGCTTGCTTGCTTGATTGCTTGCTTGCTTGATTGCTTGCTTGCTTGCTTGATTGCTTGCTTGCTTGATTGCTTGCTTGCTTGCTTGATTGCTTGCTTGCTTGCTTGATTGCTTGCTTGCTTGCTTGCTTGCTTGATTGCTTGCTTGCTTGCTTGCTTGCTTGATTGCTTGCTTGCTTGCTTGCTTGCTTGCTTGCTTGATTGCTTGCTTGCTTGATTGCTTGCTTGCTTGCTTGCTTGCTTGCTTGCTTGCTTGCTTGATTGCTTGCTTGCTTGCTTGCTTGCTTGCTTGCTTGCTTGCTTGATTGCTTGCTTGCTTGCTTGCTTGCTTGATTGCTTGCTTGCTTGCTTGATTGCTTGCTTGCTTGCTTGATTGCTTGCTTGCTTGCTTGCTTGCTTGATTGCTTGCTTGCTTGCTTGCTTGCTTGATTGCTTGCTTGCTTGCTTGCTTGCTTGCTTGATTGCTTGCTTGCTTGATTGCTTGCTTGCTTGCTTGATTGCTTGCTTGCTTGATTGCTTGCTTGCTTGCTTGATTGCTTGCTTGCTTGATTGCTTGCTTGCTTGCTTGATTGCTTGCTTGCTTGCTTGATTGCTTGCTTGCTTGCTTGATTGCTTGCTTGCTTGCTTGATTGCTTGCTTGCTTGCTTGCTTGCTTGATTGCTTGCTTGCTTGCTTGATTGCTTGCTTGCTTGCTTGCTTGCTTGCTTGCTTGCTTGATTGCTTGCTTGCTTGCTTGCTTGCTTGATTGCTTGCTTGCTTGCTTGCTTGCTTGCTTGATTGCTTGCTTGCTTGCTTGCTTGCTTGCTTGCTTGCTTGATTGCTTGCTTGCTTGCTTGCTTGCTTGCTTGCTTGCTTGCTTGATTGCTTGCTTGCTTGCTTGCTTGCTTGATTGCTTGCTTGCTTGCTTGCTTGCTTGCTTGCTTGATTGCTTGCTTGCTTGATTGCTTGCTTGCTTGCTTGATTGCTTGCTTGCTTGCTTGATTGCTTGCTTGCTTGCTTGCTTGCTTGATTGCTTGCTTGCTTGCTTGCTTGCTTGATTGCTTGCTTGCTTGCTTGCTTGATTGCTTGCTTGCTTGATTGCTTGCTTGCTTGATTGCTTGCTTGCTTGATTGCTTGCTTGCTTGATTGCTTGCTTGCTTGATTGCTTGCTTGATTGCTTGCTTGCTTGCTTGCTTGCTTGCTTGATTGCTTGCTTGCTTGATTGCTTGCTTGCTTGCTTGATTGCTTGCTTGCTTGATTGCTTGCTTGCTTGCTTGCTTGCTTGCTTGATTGCTTGCTTGCTTGCTTGATTGCTTGCTTGCTTGCTTGATTGCTTGCTTGCTTGCTTGATTGCTTGCTTGCTTGCTTGCTTGCTTGATTGCTTGCTTGCTTGCTTGCTTGCTTGATTGCTTGCTTGCTTGCTTGCTTGCTTGCTTGATTGCTTGCTTGCTTGATTGCTTGCTTGCTTGCTTGATTGCTTGCTTGCTTGATTGCTTGCTTGCTTGATTGCTTGCTTGCTTGCTTGATTGCTTGCTTGCTTGCTTGATTGCTTGCTTGCTTGCTTGCTTGCTTGATTGCTTGCTTGCTTGATTGCTTGCTTGCTTGATTGCTTGCTTGCTTGATTGCTTGCTTGCTTGATTGCTTGCTTGCTTGATTGCTTGCTTGCTTGATTGCTTGCTTGCTTGCTTGATTGCTTGCTTGCTTGATTGCTTGCTTGCTTGCTTGATTGCTTGCTTGCTTGATTGCTTGCTTGCTTGATTGATTGCTTGCTTGCTTGATTGATTGCTTGCTTGCTTGATTGCTTGCTTGCTTGATTGCTTGCTTGCTTGCTTGATTGCTTGCTTGCTTGATTGCTTGCTTGCTTGCTTGATTGCTTGCTTGCTTGATTGCTTGCTTGATTGCTTGCTTGCTTGCTTGATTGCTTGCTTGCTTGATTGCTTGCTTGCTTGCTTGCTTGATTGCTTGCTTGCTTGATTGCTTGCTTGCTTGCTTGATTGCTTGCTTGCTTGCTTGATTGCTTGCTTGCTTGATTGCTTGCTTGCTTGCTTGATTGCTTGCTTGCTTGCTTGATTGCTTGCTTGCTTGATTGCTTGCTTGCTTGATTGCTTGCTTGCTTGATTGCTTGCTTGCTTGATTGCTTGCTTGCTTGATTGCTTGCTTGCTTGATTGCTTGCTTGCTTGATTGCTTGCTTGCTTGATTGCTTGCTTGCTTGCTTGATTGCTTGCTTGCTTGATTGCTTGCTTGCTTGATTGCTTGCTTGCTTGATTGCTTGCTTGCTTGATTGCTTGCTTGCTTGATTGCTTGCTTGCTTGATTGCTTGCTTGCTTGCTTGATTGCTTGCTTGCTTGATTGCTTGCTTGCTTGCTTGATTGCTTGCTTGCTTGATTGCTTGCTTGCTTGATTGATTGCTTGCTTGCTTGATTGATTGCTTGCTTGCTTGATTGCTTGCTTGCTTGATTGCTTGCTTGCTTGATTGATTGCTTGCTTGCTTGATTGCTTGCTTGCTTGATTGATTGCTTGCTTGCTTGATTGATTGCTTGCTTGCTTGATTGCTTGCTTGCTTGATTGCTTGCTTGCTTGATTGCTTGCTTGCTTGCTTGATTGCTTGCTTGCTTGATTGCTTGCTTGCTTGATTGATTGCTTGCTTGCTTGATTGATTGCTTGCTTGCTTGATTGCTTGCTTGCTTGATTGCTTGCTTGCTTGATTGATTGCTTGCTTGCTTGATTGATTGCTTGCTTGATTGCTTGCTTGCTTGATTGCTTGCTTGCTTGCTTGCTTGCTTGATTGCTTGCTTGCTTGCTTGCTTGCTTGCTTGATTGCTTGCTTGCTTGATTGCTTGCTTGCTTGCTTGATTGCTTGCTTGCTTGATTGCTTGCTTGCTTGCTTGATTGCTTGCTTGCTTGATTGCTTGCTTGCTTGCTTGATTGCTTGCTTGCTTGCTTGATTGCTTGCTTGCTTGCTTGATTGCTTGCTTGCTTGCTTGCTTGCTTGATTGCTTGCTTGCTTGCTTGCTTGCTTGCTTGATTGCTTGCTTGCTTGATTGCTTGCTTGCTTGCTTGCTTGCTTGCTTGCTTGCTTGCTTGATTGCTTGCTTGCTTGCTTGCTTGCTTGCTTGCTTGCTTGATTGCTTGCTTGCTTGCTTGCTTGCTTGATTGCTTGCTTGCTTGCTTGATTGCTTGCTTGCTTGCTTGATTGCTTGCTTGCTTGCTTGATTGCTTGCTTGCTTGCTTGCTTGCTTGATTGCTTGCTTGCTTGCTTGCTTGCTTGCTTGATTGCTTGCTTGCTTGATTGCTTGCTTGCTTGATTGCTTGCTTGCTTGATTGCTTGCTTGCTTGATTGCTTGCTTGCTTGATTGCTTGCTTGCTTGATTGCTTGCTTGCTTGATTGCTTGCTTGCTTGATTGCTTGCTTGCTTGCTTGATTGCTTGCTTGCTTGATTGCTTGCTTGCTTGCTTGATTGCTTGCTTGCTTGATTGCTTGCTTGCTTGCTTGATTGCTTGCTTGCTTGCTTGATTGCTTGCTTGCTTGATTGCTTGCTTGCTTGATTGCTTGCTTGCTTGATTGCTTGCTTGCTTGATTGCTTGCTTGCTTGATTGCTTGCTTGCTTGATTGCTTGCTTGCTTGATTGCTTGCTTGCTTGATTGCTTGCTTGCTTGCTTGATTGCTTGCTTGCTTGATTGCTTGCTTGCTTGATTGCTTGCTTGCTTGATTGCTTGCTTGCTTGATTGCTTGCTTGCTTGATTGCTTGCTTGCTTGATTGCTTGCTTGATTGCTTGCTTGCTTGATTGCTTGCTTGCTTGCTTGATTGCTTGCTTGCTTGATTGCTTGCTTGCTTGATTGATTGCTTGCTTGCTTGATTGATTGCTTGCTTGCTTGATTGCTTGCTTGCTTGATTGCTTGCTTGCTTGCTTGATTGCTTGCTTGCTTGATTGCTTGCTTGCTTGCTTGATTGCTTGCTTGCTTGCTTGATTGCTTGCTTGCTTGATTGCTTGCTTGCTTGCTTGATTGCTTGCTTGCTTGCTTGATTGCTTGCTTGCTTGATTGCTTGCTTGCTTGATTGCTTGCTTGCTTGCTTGATTGCTTGCTTGCTTGATTGCTTGCTTGCTTGCTTGATTGCTTGCTTGCTTGCTTGATTGCTTGCTTGCTTGATTGCTTGCTTGCTTGCTTGATTGCTTGCTTGCTTGCTTGATTGCTTGCTTGCTTGATTGCTTGCTTGCTTGATTGCTTGCTTGCTTGATTGCTTGCTTGCTTGATTGCTTGCTTGCTTGATTGCTTGCTTGCTTGATTGCTTGCTTGCTTGATTGCTTGCTTGCTTGATTGCTTGCTTGCTTGCTTGATTGCTTGCTTGCTTGATTGCTTGCTTGCTTGATTGCTTGCTTGCTTGATTGCTTGCTTGCTTGATTGCTTGCTTGCTTGATTGCTTGCTTGCTTGATTGCTTGCTTGCTTGCTTGATTGCTTGCTTGCTTGATTGCTTGCTTGCTTGCTTGATTGCTTGCTTGCTTGATTGCTTGCTTGCTTGATTGATTGCTTGCTTGCTTGATTGATTGCTTGCTTGCTTGATTGCTTGCTTGCTTGATTGCTTGCTTGCTTGATTGATTGCTTGCTTGCTTGATTGCTTGCTTGCTTGATTGATTGCTTGCTTGCTTGATTGATTGCTTGCTTGCTTGATTGCTTGCTTGCTTGATTGCTTGCTTGCTTGATTGCTTGCTTGCTTGCTTGATTGCTTGCTTGCTTGATTGCTTGCTTGCTTGATTGATTGCTTGCTTGCTTGATTGATTGCTTGCTTGCTTGATTGCTTGCTTGCTTGATTGCTTGCTTGCTTGATTGATTGCTTGCTTGCTTGATTGATTGCTTGCTTGATTGCTTGCTTGCTTGATTGCTTGCTTGCTTGCTTGCTTGCTTGATTGCTTGCTTGCTTGCTTGCTTGCTTGCTTGATTGCTTGCTTGCTTGATTGCTTGCTTGCTTGCTTGATTGCTTGCTTGCTTGATTGCTTGCTTGCTTGCTTGATTGCTTGCTTGCTTGATTGCTTGCTTGCTTGCTTGATTGCTTGCTTGCTTGCTTGATTGCTTGCTTGCTTGCTTGCTTGCTTGATTGCTTGCTTGCTTGCTTGCTTGCTTGATTGCTTGCTTGCTTGCTTGCTTGCTTGCTTGCTTGCTTGATTGCTTGCTTGCTTGATTGCTTGCTTGCTTGCTTGCTTGCTTGCTTGCTTGCTTGCTTGCTTGCTTGCTTGCTTGCTTGCTTGATTGCTTGCTTGCTTGCTTGCTTGCTTGCTTGATTGCTTGCTTGCTTGCTTGCTTGCTTGATTGCTTGCTTGCTTGCTTGATTGCTTGCTTGCTTGCTTGATTGCTTGCTTGCTTGCTTGCTTGCTTGATTGCTTGCTTGCTTGCTTGCTTGCTTGATTGCTTGCTTGCTTGCTTGCTTGCTTGCTTGATTGCTTGCTTGCTTGATTGCTTGCTTGCTTGCTTGATTGCTTGCTTGCTTGATTGCTTGCTTGCTTGCTTGATTGCTTGCTTGCTTGATTGCTTGCTTGCTTGCTTGATTGCTTGCTTGCTTGCTTGATTGCTTGCTTGCTTGCTTGCTTGCTTGATTGCTTGCTTGATTGCTTGCTTGCTTGATTGCTTGCTTGCTTGCTTGCTTGATTGCTTGCTTGCTTGATTGCTTGCTTGCTTGCTTGATTGCTTGCTTGCTTGCTTGATTGCTTGCTTGCTTGATTGCTTGCTTGCTTGATTGCTTGCTTGCTTGATTGCTTGCTTGCTTGATTGCTTGCTTGCTTGATTGCTTGCTTGCTTGATTGCTTGCTTGCTTGATTGCTTGCTTGCTTGCTTGATTGCTTGCTTGCTTGATTGCTTGCTTGCTTGCTTGATTGCTTGCTTGCTTGATTGCTTGCTTGCTTGCTTGATTGCTTGCTTGCTTGCTTGATTGCTTGCTTGCTTGATTGCTTGCTTGCTTGATTGCTTGCTTGCTTGATTGCTTGCTTGCTTGATTGCTTGCTTGCTTGATTGCTTGCTTGCTTGATTGCTTGCTTGCTTGATTGCTTGCTTGCTTGATTGCTTGCTTGCTTGCTTGATTGCTTGCTTGCTTGATTGCTTGCTTGCTTGATTGCTTGCTTGCTTGATTGCTTGCTTGCTTGATTGCTTGCTTGCTTGATTGCTTGCTTGCTTGATTGCTTGCTTGCTTGCTTGCTTGATTGCTTGCTTGCTTGATTGCTTGCTTGCTTGCTTGATTGCTTGCTTGCTTGATTGCTTGCTTGCTTGATTGATTGCTTGCTTGCTTGATTGATTGCTTGCTTGCTTGATTGCTTGCTTGCTTGATTGCTTGCTTGCTTGCTTGATTGCTTGCTTGCTTGATTGCTTGCTTGCTTGCTTGATTGCTTGCTTGCTTGCTTGATTGCTTGCTTGCTTGATTGCTTGCTTGCTTGCTTGATTGCTTGCTTGCTTGCTTGATTGCTTGCTTGCTTGATTGCTTGCTTGCTTGATTGCTTGCTTGCTTGCTTGATTGCTTGCTTGCTTGATTGCTTGCTTGCTTGCTTGATTGCTTGCTTGCTTGCTTGATTGCTTGCTTGCTTGATTGCTTGCTTGCTTGCTTGATTGCTTGCTTGCTTGCTTGATTGCTTGCTTGCTTGATTGCTTGCTTGCTTGATTGCTTGCTTGCTTGATTGCTTGCTTGCTTGATTGCTTGCTTGCTTGATTGCTTGCTTGCTTGATTGCTTGCTTGCTTGATTGCTTGCTTGCTTGATTGCTTGCTTGCTTGCTTGATTGCTTGCTTGCTTGATTGCTTGCTTGCTTGATTGCTTGCTTGCTTGATTGCTTGCTTGCTTGATTGCTTGCTTGCTTGATTGCTTGCTTGCTTGATTGCTTGCTTGCTTGCTTGATTGCTTGCTTGCTTGATTGCTTGCTTGCTTGCTTGATTGCTTGCTTGCTTGATTGCTTGCTTGCTTGATTGATTGCTTGCTTGCTTGATTGATTGCTTGCTTGCTTGATTGCTTGCTTGCTTGATTGCTTGCTTGCTTGATTGATTGCTTGCTTGCTTGATTGCTTGCTTGCTTGATTGATTGCTTGCTTGCTTGATTGATTGCTTGCTTGCTTGATTGCTTGCTTGCTTGATTGCTTGCTTGCTTGATTGCTTGCTTGCTTGCTTGATTGCTTGCTTGCTTGATTGCTTGCTTGCTTGATTGATTGCTTGCTTGCTTGATTG